>OU696699.1:20154004-20190720 GCA_916050605.2 Platycheirus albimanus | reverse complement strand
TTGGTGTTGGTGTTGGTGTTGGTGGTCACTTAAGAATGAATATTTTGTGGCTGACATTATTTTAGTTTTATTCACCAGAATTAACTCAAGAAGAACAATCAGGAGTTGATTTATGATTTTAAACTCAGAATCGTCATAAGTGTAATTTTTGCACCAATAGGTCGGTTTCAAAAGAGTTCCGGATGCTTTTTTTGCTCCAATGGAAAGTAGTGCTATAAAAAATCACGGAGCAAAACTTCTAAATGTCAAATGGTTTGGTATGTGTGAACTTTCAAACGCATAAATTTTTTTTCAAGGTGTCTCTTCACATGCAGTGAGTTTGCAGTTTCGCTAATATTGACACAGGTGAAAATTATTTTAATCTTAAAGCTGTTAATATGGACATCAAGAAAGCCTTTCTTTGTATTCCATGTGTATTGGGCTGCACACACTATGGTGAGTCGATACTGAGTTAAAATTGTGCAGAATCTATTTTTCTTATTTCATTGGTTTTCGGAGTGAGTTGTTCCCAGAGTGAAACCAATGGAAAGGATATTTCCTGCTATCAACAACGACAACTATAACCTTAACTATCCAACTGCATACTATGTCCATTATAATGAATCGTTTTTAAACTTTGTACCAGACAATTGTCAGGTCTACCAACGCTCTGAGAATGATCTGACAATGAGCTGACGAAAGCAAATATCTTATAATTTTCGGACAATTAATTGTAATAGCGAGTTTCATTCAAATTTGGAAGATTTGTTCTCAAAATCGAGAATTGCACTTTTCAATGAAACTTGTTTTGGCAATTTGACATTTTGTCATTTGGTTTTTGTCTTTTGTCATTGGAATTGCTGACTTTGGATTATTGCTAATTGATAATTAATTGGATAATTAAAGTAAATACTAAGTTCTTCGTCCATTATTTGTTTATTTTTAATTTTTTTTCACAGACTGGCACAATTTCACAACAAACGACAAAAAATAACAAATTATTTCTCATTTGACGTTTGACAGAAATGTGTTCAGATCGATTCTTCCACCCCATCAGAGATGCATTCTTTCGTGTTGAGAATCGATCTAGAATTGCACTTTTTGAATGAATGAAACCCTCAAAAGTGAAAAAGATTAAATCTTTTGACAGAAAGAGCAATTCTTTTCGTGAATGAAACTCGCTATAAGACTTTTGCGACAATTTTTCATTGACAGTAGCTTTAGTTATAGCCGATTGGTGACGCAGTTGCCGAAAAAACATCTTTCATTCAATAAGCATTTTATATATTTTTTTTCTTTTAAATAATGACCGTTTCATTTCATTTTACTGTTAAATAGTCCGCGTAATTATTCTCATTTGACTTAACTCACCAATACATGGGCAAATTTATTAGGTCGTAACTTCCCATTGTTTTGACATTTCGATTTTGGTTTGCCGATTGCGAAGTACAAATCGAGCCTCGAAGTCTATGACACGATCACAATAATTATTGTCTACCGGGCCCGCCACAACTACTGTTTACTGTTACATCAAAAAATGCAATTGAATTCTTGGTCGTCACTTAGGCTTGGAAAATTTAAGTGATTTTCTTATTAAAATTAGTTTCTCGGTCGAGATTTAGTTGCGAGGTTTTGTAATAACCTTAATAATTGTAAAACGCGGCCTTGCTATGCATTTTTCGGAAAAACGAAGCTAGCTGAACCTTTGCTTCTCTGTGTAAAAGGTATGTACATACGTGCGGACCTTGATTTTAGGAAAGATATCAAAAAGTCGGTCTATATAACGAAATCTAGTGTTTTTCAATTAATTCAACTCACAAACCGTAAATATTTTTAAGAAAACGGTCTTAAGGAAACAAGTGCGGGTTGTCTCCTCGCGGTGTGAAAGGTGTAAGATACCTACTTCTTGTGTGTTATGTGTCTCTACATAGAAGCTGTTTGTCCATTTGTGGAACCATTTTTTGTTCAAGCTTGAAGTTATTCCAAACGAGTCACAACAGGTAAACTTAAAACCAAACCTTTATGTGGTCATTACCTACCCATGGGGTAAGTTCGTTAAATATTTTTTACTTTCATAAATGTTCAACAAAATATATTTACAATTTATCTTAATTCTTATTTAAATAAAACATTTAAGTCTATACGCTATTGCGGTAATTCTTATTTATTCGGCTCGAACTTCACATGACTCAATCGCAAAATAAAGTCCAGCAGGAACATTTGAATTTTGATTTCCCTTGGATTTTCTGTAACATAAAATCCAGCAATACCAGCCTTCTCCAGAAGCGATTGCTGGTCTCTGACCTGCAAATAAAATAACTCACTCTCAGTAGTTTCTAAGTTCCTTAGTTGGTGTTGGTGTTGGTGTTGGTGTTGGTGTTGGTGTTGGTGTTGGTGTTGGTGTTGGTGTTGGTGTTGGTGTTGGTGTTGGTGTTGGTGTTGGTGTTGGTGTTGGTGTTGGTGTTGGTGTTGGTGTTGGTGTTGGTGTTGGTGTTGGTGTTGGTGTTGGTGTTGGTGTTGGTGTTGGTGTTGGTGTTGGTGTTGGTGTTGGTGTTGGTGTTGGTGTTGGTGTTGGTGTTGGTGTTGGTGTTGGTGTTGGTGTTGGTGTTGGTGTTGGTGTTGGTGTTGGTGTTGGTGTTGGTGTTGGTGTTGGTGTTGGTGTTGGTGTTGGTGTTGGTGTTGGTGTTGGTGTTGGTGTTGGTGTTGGTGTTGGTGTTGGTGTTGGTGTTGGTGTTGGTGTTGGTGTTGGTGTTGGTGTTGGTGTTGGTGTTGGTGTTGGTGTTGGTGTTGGTGTTGGTGTTGGTGTTGGTGTTGGTGTTGGTGTTGGTGTTGGTGTTGGTGTTGGTGTTGGTGTTGGTGTTGGTGTTGGTGTTGGTGTTGGTGTTGGTGTTGGTGTTGGTGTTGGTGTTGGTGTTGGTGTTGGTGTTGGTGTTGGTGTTGGTGTTGGTGTTGGTGTTGGTGTTGGTGTTGGTGTTGGTGTTGGTGTTGGTGTTGGTGTTGGTGTTGGTGTTGGTGTTGGTGTTGGTGTTGGTGTTGGTGTTGGTGTTGGTGTTGGTGTTGGTGTTGGTGTTGGTGTTGGTGTTGGTGTTGGTGTTGGTGTTGGTGTTGGTGTTGGTGTTGGTGTTGGTGTTGGTGTTGGTGTTGGTGTTGGTGTTGGTGTTGGTGTTGGTGTTGGTGTTGGTGTTGGTGTTGGTGTTGGTGTTGGTGTTGGTGTTGGTGTTGGTGTTGGTGTTGGTGTTGGTGTTGGTGTTGGTGTTGGTGTTGGTGTTGGTGTTGGTGTTGGTGTTGGTGTTGGTGTTGGTGTTGGTGTTGGTGTTGGTGTTGGTGTTGGTGTTGGTGTTGGTGTTGGTGTTGGTGTTGGTGTTGGTGTTGGTGTTGGTGTTGGTGTTGGTGTTGGTGTTGGTGTTGGTGTTGGTGTTGGTGTTGGTGTTGGTGTTGGTGTTGGTGTTGGTGTTGGTGTTGGTGTTGGTGTTGGTGTTGGTGTTGGTGTTGGTGTTGGTGTTGGTGTTGGTGTTGGTGTTGGTGTTGGTGTTGGTGTTGGTGTTGGTGTTGGTGTTGGTGTTGGTGTTGGTGTTGGTGTTGGTGTTGGTGTTGGTGTTGGTGTTGGTGTTGGTGTTGGTGTTGGTGTTGGTGTTGGTGTTGGTGTTGGTGTTGGTGTTGGTGTTGGTGTTGGTGTTGGTGTTGGTGTTGGTGTTGGTGTTGGTGTTGGTGTTGGTGTTGGTGTTGGTGTTGGTGTTGGTGTTGGTGTTGGTGTTGGTGTTGGTGTTGGTGTTGGTGTTGGTGTTGGTGTTGGTGTTGGTGTTGGTGTTGGTGTTGGTGTTGGTGTTGGTGTTGGTGTTGGTGTTGGTGTTGGTGTTGGTGTTGGTGTTGGTGTTGGTGTTGGTGTTGGTGTTGGTGTTGGTGTTGGTGTTGGTGTTGGTGTTGGTGTTGGTGTTGGTGTTGGTGTTGGTGTTGGTGTTGGTGTTGGTGTTGGTGTTGGTGTTGGTGTTGGTGTTGGTGTTGGTGTTGGTGTTGGTGTTGGTGTTGGTGTTGGTGTTGGTGTTGGTGTTGGTGTTGGTGTTGGTGTTGGTGTTGGTGTTGGTGTTGGTGTTGGTGTTGGTGTTGGTGTTGGTGTTGGTGTTGGTGTTGGTGTTGGTGTTGGTGTTGGTGTTGGTGTTGGTGTTGGTGTTGGTGTTGGTGTTGGTGTTGGTGTTGGTGTTGGTGTTGGTGTTGGTGTTGGTGTTGGTGTTGGTGTTGGTGTTGGTGTTGGTGTTGGTGTTGGTGTTGGTGTTGGTGTTGGTGTTGGTGTTGGTGTTGGTGTTGGTGTTGGTGTTGGTGTTGGTGTTGGTGTTGGTGTTGGTGTTGGTGTTGGTGTTGGTGTTGGTGTTGGTGTTGGTGTTGGTGTTGGTGTTGGTGTTGGTGTTGGTGTTGGTGTTGGTGTTGGTGTTGGTGTTGGTGTTGGTGTTGGTGTTGGTGTTGGTGTTGGTGTTGGTGTTGGTGTTGGTGTTGGTGTTGGTGTTGGTGTTGGTGTTGGTGTTGGTGTTGGTGTTGGTGTTGGTGTTGGTGTTGGTGTTGGTGTTGGTGTTGGTGTTGGTGTTGGTGTTGGTGTTGGTGTTGGTGTTGGTGTTGGTGTTGGTGTTGGTGTTGGTGTTGGTGTTGGTGTTGGTGTTGGTGTTGGTGTTGGTGTTGGTGTTGGTGTTGGTGTTGGTGTTGGTGTTGGTGTTGGTGTTGGTGTTGGTGTTGGTGTTGGTGTTGGTGTTGGTGTTGGTGTTGGTGTTGGTGTTGGTGTTGGTGTTGGTGTTGGTGTTGGTGTTGGTGTTGGTGTTGGTGTTGGTGTTGGTGTTGGTGTTGGTGTTGGTGTTGGTGTTGGTGTTGGTGTTGGTGTTGGTGTTGGTGTTGGTGTTGGTGTTGGTGTTGGTGTTGGTGTTGGTGTTGGTGTTGGTGTTGGTGTTGGTGTTGGTGTTGGTGTTGGTGTTGGTGTTGGTGTTGGTGTTGGTGTTGGTGTTGGTGTTGGTGTTGGTGTTGGTGTTGGTGTTGGTGTTGGTGTTGGTGTTGGTGTTGGTGTTGGTGTTGGTGTTGGTGTTGGTGTTGGTGTTGGTGTTGGTGTTGGTGTTGGTGTTGGTGTTGGTGTTGGTGTTGGTGTTGGTGTTGGTGTTGGTGTTGGTGTTGGTGTTGGTGTTGGTGTTGGTGTTGGTGTTGGTGTTGGTGTTGGTGTTGGTGTTGGTGTTGGTGTTGGTGTTGGTGTTGGTGTTGGTGTTGGTGTTGGTGTTGGTGTTGGTGTTGGTGTTGGTGTTGGTGTTGGTGTTGGTGTTGGTGTTGGTGTTGGTGTTGGTGTTGGTGTTGGTGTTGGTGTTGGTGTTGGTGTTGGTGTTGGTGTTGGTGTTGGTGTTGGTGTTGGTGTTGGTGTTGGTGTTGGTGTTGGTGTTGGTGTTGGTGTTGGTGTTGGTGTTGGTGTTGGTGTTGGTGTTGGTGTTGGTGTTGGTGTTGGTGTTGGTGTTGGTGTTGGTGTTGGTGTTGGTGTTGGTGTTGGTGTTGGTGTTGGTGTTGGTGTTGGTGTTGGTGTTGGTGTTGGTGTTGGTGTTGGTGTTGGTGTTGGTGTTGGTGTTGGTGTTGGTGTTGGTGTTGGTGTTGGTGTTGGTGTTGGTGTTGGTGTTGGTGTTGGTGTTGGTGTTGGTGTTGGTGTTGGTGTTGGTGTTGGTGTTGGTGTTGGTGGTCACTTCAGAATGAATATTTTGTGGCTGACATTATTTTAGTTTTATTCACCAGAATTAACTCAAGAAGAACAATCAGGAGTTGATTTATGATTTTAAACTCAGAATCGTCATAAGTGTAATTTTTGCACCAATAGGTCGGTTTCAAAAGAGTTCCGGATGCTTTTTTTGCTCCAATGGAAAGTAGTGCTATAAAAAATCACGGAGCAAAACTTCTAAATGTCAAATGGTTTGGTATGTGTGAACTTTCAAACGCATAAATTTTTTTTCAAGGTGTCTCTTCACATGCAGTGAGTTTGCAGTTTCGCTAATATTGACACAGGTGAAAATTATTTTAATCTTAAAGCTGTTAATATGGACATCAAGAAAGCCTTTCTTTGTATTCCATGTGTATTGGGCTGCACACACTATGGTGAGTCGATACTGAGTTAAAATTGTGCAGAATCTATTTTTCTTATTTCATTGGTTTTCGGAGTGAGTTGTTCCCAGAGTGAAACCAATGGAAAGGATATTTCCTGCTATCAACAACGACAACTATAACCTTAACTATCCAACTGCATACTATGTCCATTATAATGAATCGTTTTTAAACTTTGTACCAGACAATTGTCAGGTCTACCAACGCTCTGAGAATGATCTGACAATGAGCTGACGAAAGCAAATATCTTATAATTTTCGGACAATTAATTGTAATAGCGAGTTTCATTCAAATTTGGAAGATTTGTTCTCAAAATCGAGAATTGCACTTTTCAATGAAACTTGTTTTGGCAATTTGACATTTTGTCATTTGGTTTTTGTCTTTTGTCATTGGAATTGCTGACTTTGGATTATTGCTAATTGATAATTAATTGGATAATTAAAGTAAATACTAAGTTCTTCGTCCATTATTTGTTTATTTTTAATTTTTTTTCACAGACTGGCACAATTTCACAACAAACGACAAAAAATAACAAATTATTTCTCATTTGACGTTTGACAGAAATGTGTTCAGATCGATTCTTCCACCCCATCAGAGATGCATTCTTTCGTGTTGAGAATCGATCTAGAATTGCACTTTTTGAATGAATGAAACCCTCAAAAGTGAAAAAGATTAAATCTTTTGACAGAAAGAGCAATTCTTTTCGTGAATGAAACTCGCTATAAGACTTTTGCGACAATTTTTCATTGACAGTAGCTTTAGTTATAGCCGATTGGTGACGCAGTTGCCGAAAAAACATCTTTCATTCAATAAGCATTTTATATATTTTTTTTCTTTTAAATAATGACCGTTTCATTTCATTTTACTGTTAAATAGTCCGCGTAATTATTCTCATTTGACTTAACTCACCAATACATGGGCAAATTTATTAGGTCGTAACTTCCCATTGTTTTGACATTTCGATTTTGGTTTGCCGATTGCGAAGTACAAATCGAGCCTCGAAGTCTATGACACGATCACAATAATTATTGTCTACCGGGCCCGCCACAACTACTGTTTACTGTTACATCAAAAAATGCAATTGAATTCTTGGTCGTCACTTAGGCTTGGAAAATTTAAGTGATTTTCTTATTAAAATTAGTTTCTCGGTCGAGATTTAGTTGCGAGGTTTTGTAATAACCTTAATAATTGTAAAACGCGGCCTTGCTATGCATTTTTCGGAAAAACGAAGCTAGCTGAACCTTTTCTTCTCTGTGTAAAAGGTATGTACATACGTGCGGACCTTGATTTTAGGAAAGATATCAAAAAGTCGGTCTATATAACGAAATCTAGTGTTTTTCAATTAATTCAACTCACAAACCGTAAATATTTTTAAGAAAACGGTCTTAAGGAAACAAGTGCGGGTTGTCTCCTCGCGGTGTGAAAGGTGTAAGATACCTACTTCTTGTGTGTTATGTGTCTCTACATAGAAGCTGTTTGTCCATTTGTGGAACCATTTTTTGTTCAAGCTTGAAGTTATTCCAAACGAGTCACAACAGGTAAACTTAAAACCAAACCTTTATGTGGTCATTACCTACCCATGGGGTAAGTTCGTTAAATATTTTTTACTTTCATAAATGTTCAACAAAATATATTTACAATTTATCTTAATTCTTATTTAAATAAAACATTTAAGTCTATACGCTATTGCGGTAATTCTTATTTATTCGGCTCGAACTTCACATGACTCAATCGCAAAATAAAGTCCAGCAGGAACATTTGAATTTTGATTTCCCTTGGATTTTCTGTAACATAAAATCCAGCAATACCAGCCTTCTCCAGAAGCGATTGCTGGTCTCTGACCTGCAAATAAAATAACTCACTCTCAGTAGTTTCTAAGTTCCTTAGTTGGTGTTGGTGTTGGTGTTGGTGTTGGTGTTGGTGTTGGTGTTGGTGTTGGTGTTGGTGTTGGTGTTGGTGTTGGTGTTGGTGTTGGTGTTGGTGTTGGTGTTGGTGTTGGTGTTGGTGTTGGTGTTGGTGTTGGTGTTGGTGTTGGTGTTGGTGTTGGTGTTGGTGTTGGTGTTGGTGTTGGTGTTGGTGTTGGTGTTGGTGTTGGTGTTGGTGTTGGTGTTGGTGTTGGTGTTGGTGTTGGTGTTGGTGTTGGTGTTGGTGTTGGTGTTGGTGTTGGTGTTGGTGTTGGTGTTGGTGTTGGTGTTGGTGTTGGTGTTGGTGTTGGTGTTGGTGTTGGTGTTGGTGTTGGTGTTGGTGTTGGTGTTGGTGTTGGTGTTGGTGTTGGTGTTGGTGTTGGTGTTGGTGTTGGTGTTGGTGTTGGTGTTGGTGTTGGTGTTGGTGTTGGTGTTGGTGTTGGTGTTGGTGTTGGTGTTGGTGTTGGTGTTGGTGTTGGTGTTGGTGTTGGTGTTGGTGTTGGTGTTGGTGTTGGTGTTGGTGTTGGTGTTGGTGTTGGTGTTGGTGTTGGTGTTGGTGTTGGTGTTGGTGTTGGTGTTGGTGTTGGTGTTGGTGTTGGTGTTGGTGTTGGTGTTGGTGTTGGTGTTGGTGTTGGTGTTGGTGTTGGTGTTGGTGTTGGTGTTGGTGTTGGTGTTGGTGTTGGTGTTGGTGTTGGTGTTGGTGTTGGTGTTGGTGTTGGTGTTGGTGTTGGTGTTGGTGTTGGTGTTGGTGTTGGTGTTGGTGTTGGTGTTGGTGTTGGTGTTGGTGTTGGTGTTGGTGTTGGTGTTGGTGTTGGTGTTGGTGTTGGTGTTGGTGTTGGTGTTGGTGTTGGTGTTGGTGTTGGTGTTGGTGTTGGTGTTGGTGTTGGTGTTGGTGTTGGTGTTGGTGTTGGTGTTGGTGTTGGTGTTGGTGTTGGTGTTGGTGTTGGTGTTGGTGTTGGTGTTGGTGTTGGTGTTGGTGTTGGTGTTGGTGTTGGTGTTGGTGTTGGTGTTGGTGTTGGTGTTGGTGTTGGTGTTGGTGTTGGTGTTGGTGTTGGTGTTGGTGTTGGTGTTGGTGTTGGTGTTGGTGTTGGTGTTGGTGTTGGTGTTGGTGTTGGTGTTGGTGTTGGTGTTGGTGTTGGTGTTGGTGTTGGTGTTGGTGTTGGTGTTGGTGTTGGTGTTGGTGTTGGTGTTGGTGTTGGTGTTGGTGTTGGTGTTGGTGTTGGTGTTGGTGTTGGTGTTGGTGTTGGTGTTGGTGTTGGTGTTGGTGTTGGTGTTGGTGTTGGTGTTGGTGTTGGTGTTGGTGTTGGTGTTGGTGTTGGTGTTGGTGTTGGTGTTGGTGTTGGTGTTGGTGTTGGTGTTGGTGTTGGTGTTGGTGTTGGTGTTGGTGTTGGTGTTGGTGTTGGTGTTGGTGTTGGTGTTGGTGTTGGTGTTGGTGTTGGTGTTGGTGTTGGTGTTGGTGTTGGTGTTGGTGTTGGTGTTGGTGTTGGTGTTGGTGTTGGTGTTGGTGTTGGTGTTGGTGTTGGTGTTGGTGTTGGTGTTGGTGTTGGTGTTGGTGTTGGTGTTGGTGTTGGTGTTGGTGTTGGTGTTGGTGTTGGTGTTGGTGTTGGTGTTGGTGTTGGTGTTGGTGTTGGTGTTGGTGTTGGTGTTGGTGTTGGTGTTGGTGTTGGTGTTGGTGTTGGTGTTGGTGTTGGTGTTGGTGTTGGTGTTGGTGTTGGTGTTGGTGTTGGTGTTGGTGTTGGTGTTGGTGTTGGTGTTGGTGTTGGTGTTGGTGTTGGTGTTGGTGTTGGTGTTGGTGTTGGTGTTGGTGTTGGTGTTGGTGTTGGTGTTGGTGTTGGTGTTGGTGTTGGTGTTGGTGTTGGTGTTGGTGTTGGTGTTGGTGTTGGTGTTGGTGTTGGTGTTGGTGTTGGTGTTGGTGTTGGTGTTGGTGTTGGTGTTGGTGTTGGTGTTGGTGTTGGTGTTGGTGTTGGTGTTGGTGTTGGTGTTGGTGTTGGTGTTGGTGTTGGTGTTGGTGTTGGTGTTGGTGTTGGTGTTGGTGTTGGTGTTGGTGTTGGTGTTGGTGTTGGTGTTGGTGTTGGTGTTGGTGTTGGTGTTGGTGTTGGTGTTGGTGTTGGTGTTGGTGTTGGTGTTGGTGTTGGTGTTGGTGTTGGTGTTGGTGTTGGTGTTGGTGTTGGTGTTGGTGTTGGTGTTGGTGTTGGTGTTGGTGTTGGTGTTGGTGTTGGTGTTGGTGTTGGTGTTGGTGTTGGTGTTGGTGTTGGTGTTGGTGTTGGTGTTGGTGTTGGTGTTGGTGTTGGTGTTGGTGTTGGTGTTGGTGTTGGTGTTGGTGTTGGTGTTGGTGTTGGTGTTGGTGTTGGTGTTGGTGTTGGTGTTGGTGTTGGTGTTGGTGTTGGTGTTGGTGTTGGTGTTGGTGTTGGTGTTGGTGTTGGTGTTGGTGTTGGTGTTGGTGTTGGTGTTGGTGTTGGTGTTGGTGTTGGTGTTGGTGTTGGTGTTGGTGTTGGTGTTGGTGTTGGTGTTGGTGTTGGTGTTGGTGTTGGTGTTGGTGTTGGTGTTGGTGTTGGTGTTGGTGTTGGTGTTGGTGTTGGTGTTGGTGTTGGTGTTGGTGTTGGTGTTGGTGTTGGTGTTGGTGTTGGTGTTGGTGTTGGTGTTGGTGTTGGTGTTGGTGTTGGTGTTGGTGTTGGTGTTGGTGTTGGTGTTGGTGTTGGTGTTGGTGTTGGTGTTGGTGTTGGTGTTGGTGTTGGTGTTGGTGTTGGTGTTGGTGTTGGTGTTGGTGTTGGTGTTGGTGTTGGTGTTGGTGTTGGTGTTGGTGTTGGTGTTGGTGTTGGTGTTGGTGTTGGTGTTGGTGTTGGTGTTGGTGTTGGTGTTGGTGTTGGTGTTGGTGTTGGTGTTGGTGTTGGTGTTGGTGTTGGTGTTGGTGTTGGTGTTGGTGTTGGTGTTGGTGTTGGTGTTGGTGTTGGTGTTGGTGTTGGTGTTGGTGTTGGTGTTGGTGTTGGTGTTGGTGTTGGTGTTGGTGTTGGTGTTGGTGTTGGTGTTGGTGTTGGTGTTGGTGTTGGTGTTGGTGTTGGTGTTGGTGTTGGTGTTGGTGTTGGTGTTGGTGTTGGTGTTGGTGTTGGTGTTGGTGTTGGTGTTGGTGTTGGTGTTGGTGTTGGTGTTGGTGTTGGTGTTGGTGTTGGTGTTGGTGTTGGTGTTGGTGTTGGTGTTGGTGTTGGTGTTGGTGTTGGTGTTGGTGTTGGTGTTGGTGTTGGTGTTGGTGTTGGTGTTGGTGTTGGTGTTGGTGTTGGTGTTGGTGTTGGTGTTGGTGTTGGTGTTGGTGTTGGTGTTGGTGTTGGTGTTGGTGTTGGTGTTGGTGTTGGTGTTGGTGTTGGTGTTGGTGTTGGTGTTGGTGTTGGTGTTGGTGTTGGTGTTGGTGTTGGTGTTGGTGTTGGTGTTGGTGTTGGTGTTGGTGTTGGTGTTGGTGTTGGTGTTGGTGTTGGTGTTGGTGTTGGTGTTGGTGTTGGTGTTGGTGTTGGTGTTGGTGTTGGTGTTGGTGTTGGTGTTGGTGTTGGTGTTGGTGTTGGTGTTGGTGTTGGTGTTGGTGTTGGTGTTGGTGTTGGTGTTGGTGTTGGTGTTGGTGTTGGTGTTGGTGTTGGTGTTGGTGTTGGTGTTGGTGTTGGTGTTGGTGTTGGTGTTGGTGTTGGTGTTGGTGTTGGTGTTGGTGTTGGTGTTGGTGTTGGTGTTGGTGTTGGTGTTGGTGTTGGTGTTGGTGTTGGTGTTGGTGTTGGTGTTGGTGTTGGTGTTGGTGTTGGTGTTGGTGTTGGTGTTGGTGTTGGTGTTGGTGTTGGTGTTGGTGTTGGTGTTGGTGTTGGTGTTGGTGTTGGTGTTGGTGTTGGTGTTGGTGTTGGTGTTGGTGTTGGTGTTGGTGTTGGTGTTGGTGTTGGTGTTGGTGTTGGTGTTGGTGTTGGTGTTGGTGTTGGTGTTGGTGTTGGTGTTGGTGTTGGTGTTGGTGTTGGTGTTGGTGTTGGTGTTGGTGTTGGTGTTGGTGTTGGTGTTGGTGTTGGTGTTGGTGTTGGTGTTGGTGTTGGTGTTGGTGTTGGTGTTGGTGTTGGTGTTGGTGTTGGTGTTGGTGTTGGTGTTGGTGTTGGTGTTGGTGTTGGTGTTGGTGTTGGTGTTGGTGTTGGTGTTGGTGTTGGTGTTGGTGTTGGTGGTCGCTTAAGAATGAATATTTTGTGGCTGACATTATTTTAGTTTTATTCACCAGAATTAACTCAAGAAGAACAATCAGGAGTTGATTTATGATTTTAAACTCAGAATCGTCATAAGTGTAATTTTTGCACCAATAGGTCGGTTTCAAAAGAGTTCCGGATGCTTTTTTTGCTCCAATGGAAAGTAGTGCTATAAAAAATCACGGAGCAAAACTTCTAAATGTCAAATGGTTTGGTATGTGTGAACTTTCAAACGCATAAATTTTTTTTCAAGGTGTCTCTTCACATGCAGTGAGTTTGCAGTTTCGCTAATATTGACACAGGTGAAAATTATTTTAATCTTAAAGCTGTTAATATGGACATCAAGAAAGCCTTTCTTTGTATTCCATGTGTATTGGGCTGCACACACTATGGTGAGTCGATACTGAGTTAAAATTGTGCAGAATCTATTTTTCTTATTTCATTGGTTTTCGGAGTGAGTTGTTCCCAGAGTGAAACCAATGGAAAGGATATTTCCTGCTATCAACAACGACAACTATAACCTTAACTATCCAACTGCATACTATGTCCATTATAATGAATCGTTTTTAAACTTTGTACCAGACAATTGTCAGGTCTACCAACGCTCTGAGAATGATCTGACAATGAGCTGACGAAAGCAAATATCTTATAATTTTCGGACAATTAATTGTAATAGCGAGTTTCATTCAAATTTGGAAGATTTGTTCTCAAAATCGAGAATTGCACTTTTCAATGAAACTTGTTTTGGCAATTTGACATTTTGTCATTTGGTTTTTGTCTTTTGTCATTGGAATTGCTGACTTTGGATTATTGCTAATTGATAATTAATTGGATAATTAAAGTAAATACTAAGTTCTTCGTCCATTATTTGTTTATTTTTAATTTTTTTTCACAGACTGGCACAATTTCACAACAAACGACAAAAAATAACAAATTATTTCTCATTTGACGTTTGACAGAAATGTGTTCAGATCGATTCTTCCACCCCATCAGAGATGCATTCTTTCGTGTTGAGAATCGATCTAGAATTGCACTTTTTGAATGAATGAAACCCTCAAAAGTGAAAAAGATTAAATCTTTTGACAGAAAGAGCAATTCTTTTCGTGAATGAAACTCGCTATAAGACTTTTGCGACAATTTTTCATTGACAGTAGCTTTAGTTATAGCCGATTGGTGACGCAGTTGCCGAAAAAACATCTTTCATTCAATAAGCATTTTATATATTTTTTTTCTTTTAAATAATGACCGTTTCATTTCATTTTACTGTTAAATAGTCCGCGTAATTATTCTCATTTGACTTAACTCACCAATACATGGGCAAATTTATTAGGTCGTAACTTCCCATTGTTTTGACATTTCGATTTTGGTTTGCCGATTGCGAAGTACAAATCGAGCCTCGAAGTCTATGACACGATCACAATAATTATTGTCTACCGGGCCCGCCACAACTACTGTTTACTGTTACATCAAAAAATGCAATTGAATTCTTGGTCGTCACTTAGGCTTGGAAAATTTAAGTGATTTTCTTATTAAAATTAGTTTCTCGGTCGAGATTTAGTTGCGAGGTTTTGTAATAACCTTAATAATTGTAAAACGCGGCCTTGCTATGCATTTTTCGGAAAAACGAAGCTAGCTGAACCTTTGCTTCTCTGTGTAAAAGGTATGTACATACGTGCGGACCTTGATTTTAGGAAAGATATCAAAAAGTCGGTCTATATAACGAAATCTAGTGTTTTTCAATTAATTCAACTCACAAACCGTAAATATTTTTAAGAAAACGGTCTTAAGGAAACAAGTGCGGGTTGTCTCCTCGCGGTGTGAAAGGTGTAAGATACCTACTTCTTGTGTGTTATGTGTCTCTACATAGAAGCTGTTTGTCCATTTGTGGAACCATTTTTTGTTCAAGCTTGAAGTTATTCCAAACGAGTCACAACAGGTAAACTTAAAACCAAACCTTTATGTGGTCATTACCTACCCATGGGGTAAGTTCGTTAAATATTTTTTACTTTCATAAATGTTCAACAAAATATATTTACAATTTATCTTAATTCTTATTTAAATAAAACATTTAAGTCTATACGCTATTGCGGTAATTCTTATTTATTCGGCTCGAACTTCACATGACTCAATCGCAAAATAAAGTCCAGCAGGAACATTTGAATTTTGATTTCCCTTGGATTTTCTGTAACATAAAATCCAGCAATACCAGCCTTCTCCAGAAGCGATTGCTGGTCTCTGACCTGCAAATAAAATAACTCACTCTCAGTAGTTTCTAAGTTCCTTAGTTGGTGTTGGTGTTGGTGTTGGTGTTGGTGTTGGTGTTGGTGTTGGTGTTGGTGTTGGTGTTGGTGTTGGTGTTGGTGTTGGTGTTGGTGTTGGTGTTGGTGTTGGTGTTGGTGTTGGTGTTGGTGTTGGTGTTGGTGTTGGTGTTGGTGTTGGTGTTGGTGTTGGTGTTGGTGTTGGTGTTGGTGTTGGTGTTGGTGTTGGTGTTGGTGTTGGTGTTGGTGTTGGTGTTGGTGTTGGTGTTGGTGTTGGTGTTGGTGTTGGTGTTGGTGTTGGTGTTGGTGTTGGTGTTGGTGTTGGTGTTGGTGTTGGTGTTGGTGTTGGTGTTGGTGTTGGTGTTGGTGTTGGTGTTGGTGTTGGTGTTGGTGTTGGTGTTGGTGTTGGTGTTGGTGTTGGTGTTGGTGTTGGTGTTGGTGTTGGTGTTGGTGTTGGTGTTGGTGTTGGTGTTGGTGTTGGTGTTGGTGTTGGTGTTGGTGTTGGTGTTGGTGTTGGTGTTGGTGTTGGTGTTGGTGTTGGTGTTGGTGTTGGTGTTGGTGTTGGTGTTGGTGTTGGTGTTGGTGTTGGTGTTGGTGTTGGTGTTGGTGTTGGTGTTGGTGTTGGTGTTGGTGTTGGTGTTGGTGTTGGTGTTGGTGTTGGTGTTGGTGTTGGTGTTGGTGTTGGTGTTGGTGTTGGTGTTGGTGTTGGTGTTGGTGTTGGTGTTGGTGTTGGTGTTGGTGTTGGTGTTGGTGTTGGTGTTGGTGTTGGTGTTGGTGTTGGTGTTGGTGTTGGTGTTGGTGTTGGTGTTGGTGTTGGTGTTGGTGTTGGTGTTGGTGTTGGTGTTGGTGTTGGTGTTGGTGTTGGTGTTGGTGTTGGTGTTGGTGTTGGTGTTGGTGTTGGTGTTGGTGTTGGTGTTGGTGTTGGTGTTGGTGTTGGTGTTGGTGTTGGTGTTGGTGTTGGTGTTGGTGTTGGTGTTGGTGTTGGTGTTGGTGTTGGTGTTGGTGTTGGTGTTGGTGTTGGTGTTGGTGTTGGTGTTGGTGTTGGTGTTGGTGTTGGTGTTGGTGTTGGTGTTGGTGTTGGTGTTGGTGTTGGTGTTGGTGTTGGTGTTGGTGTTGGTGTTGGTGTTGGTGTTGGTGTTGGTGTTGGTGTTGGTGTTGGTGTTGGTGTTGGTGTTGGTGTTGGTGTTGGTGTTGGTGTTGGTGTTGGTGTTGGTGTTGGTGTTGGTGTTGGTGTTGGTGTTGGTGTTGGTGTTGGTGTTGGTGTTGGTGTTGGTGTTGGTGTTGGTGTTGGTGTTGGTGTTGGTGTTGGTGTTGGTGTTGGTGTTGGTGTTGGTGTTGGTGTTGGTGTTGGTGTTGGTGTTGGTGTTGGTGTTGGTGTTGGTGTTGGTGTTGGTGTTGGTGTTGGTGTTGGTGTTGGTGTTGGTGTTGGTGTTGGTGTTGGTGTTGGTGTTGGTGTTGGTGTTGGTGTTGGTGTTGGTGTTGGTGTTGGTGTTGGTGTTGGTGTTGGTGTTGGTGTTGGTGTTGGTGTTGGTGTTGGTGTTGGTGTTGGTGTTGGTGTTGGTGTTGGTGTTGGTGTTGGTGTTGGTGTTGGTGTTGGTGTTGGTGTTGGTGTTGGTGTTGGTGTTGGTGTTGGTGTTGGTGTTGGTGTTGGTGTTGGTGTTGGTGTTGGTGTTGGTGTTGGTGTTGGTGTTGGTGTTGGTGTTGGTGTTGGTGTTGGTGTTGGTGTTGGTGTTGGTGTTGGTGTTGGTGTTGGTGTTGGTGTTGGTGTTGGTGTTGGTGTTGGTGTTGGTGTTGGTGTTGGTGTTGGTGTTGGTGTTGGTGTTGGTGTTGGTGTTGGTGTTGGTGTTGGTGTTGGTGTTGGTGTTGGTGTTGGTGTTGGTGTTGGTGTTGGTGTTGGTGTTGGTGTTGGTGTTGGTGTTGGTGTTGGTGTTGGTGTTGGTGTTGGTGTTGGTGTTGGTGTTGGTGTTGGTGTTGGTGTTGGTGTTGGTGTTGGTGTTGGTGTTGGTGTTGGTGTTGGTGTTGGTGTTGGTGTTGGTGTTGGTGTTGGTGTTGGTGTTGGTGTTGGTGTTGGTGTTGGTGTTGGTGTTGGTGTTGGTGTTGGTGTTGGTGTTGGTGTTGGTGTTGGTGTTGGTGTTGGTGTTGGTGTTGGTGTTGGTGTTGGTGTTGGTGTTGGTGTTGGTGTTGGTGTTGGTGTTGGTGTTGGTGTTGGTGTTGGTGTTGGTGTTGGTGTTGGTGTTGGTGTTGGTGTTGGTGTTGGTGTTGGTGTTGGTGTTGGTGTTGGTGTTGGTGTTGGTGTTGGTGTTGGTGTTGGTGTTGGTGTTGGTGTTGGTGTTGGTGTTGGTGTTGGTGTTGGTGTTGGTGTTGGTGTTGGTGTTGGTGTTGGTGTTGGTGTTGGTGTTGGTGTTGGTGTTGGTGTTGGTGTTGGTGTTGGTGTTGGTGTTGGTGTTGGTGTTGGTGTTGGTGTTGGTGTTGGTGTTGGTGTTGGTGTTGGTGTTGGTGTTGGTGTTGGTGTTGGTGTTGGTGTTGGTGTTGGTGTTGGTGTTGGTGTTGGTGTTGGTGTTGGTGTTGGTGTTGGTGTTGGTGTTGGTGTTGGTGTTGGTGTTGGTGTTGGTGTTGGTGTTGGTGTTGGTGTTGGTGTTGGTGTTGGTGTTGGTGTTGGTGTTGGTGTTGGTGTTGGTGTTGGTGTTGGTGTTGGTGTTGGTGTTGGTGTTGGTGTTGGTGTTGGTGTTGGTGTTGGTGTTGGTGTTGGTGTTGGTGTTGGTGTTGGTGTTGGTGTTGGTGTTGGTGTTGGTGTTGGTGTTGGTGTTGGTGTTGGTGTTGGTGTTGGTGTTGGTGTTGGTGTTGGTGTTGGTGTTGGTGTTGGTGTTGGTGTTGGTGTTGGTGTTGGTGTTGGTGTTGGTGTTGGTGTTGGTGTTGGTGTTGGTGTTGGTGTTGGTGTTGGTGTTGGTGTTGGTGTTGGTGTTGGTGTTGGTGTTGGTGTTGGTGTTGGTGTTGGTGTTGGTGTTGGTGTTGGTGTTGGTGTTGGTGTTGGTGTTGGTGTTGGTGTTGGTGTTGGTGTTGGTGTTGGTGTTGGTGTTGGTGTTGGTGTTGGTGTTGGTGTTGGTGTTGGTGTTGGTGTTGGTGTTGGTGTTGGTGTTGGTGTTGGTGTTGGTGTTGGTGTTGGTGTTGGTGTTGGTGTTGGTGTTGGTGTTGGTGTTGGTGTTGGTGTTGGTGTTGGTGTTGGTGTTGGTGTTGGTGTTGGTGTTGGTGTTGGTGTTGGTGTTGGTGTTGGTGTTGGTGTTGGTGTTGGTGTTGGTGTTGGTGTTGGTGTTGGTGTTGGTGTTGGTGTTGGTGTTGGTGTTGGTGTTGGTGTTGGTGTTGGTGTTGGTGTTGGTGTTGGTGTTGGTGTTGGTGTTGGTGTTGGTGTTGGTGTTGGTGTTGGTGTTGGTGTTGGTGTTGGTGTTGGTGTTGGTGTTGGTGTTGGTGTTGGTGTTGGTGTTGGTGTTGGTGTTGGTGTTGGTGTTGGTGTTGGTGTTGGTGTTGGTGTTGGTGTTGGTGTTGGTGTTGGTGTTGGTGTTGGTGTTGGTGTTGGTGTTGGTGTTGGTGGTCACTTAAGAATGAATATTTTGTGGCTGACATTATTTTAGTTTTATTCACCAGAATTAACTCAAGAAGAACAATCAGGAGTTGATTTATGATTTTAAACTCAGAATCGTCATAAGTGTAATTTTTGCACCAATAGGTCGGTTTCAAAAGAGTTCCGGATGCTTTTTTTGCTCCAATGGAAAGTAGTGCTATAAAAAATCACGGAGCAAAACTTCTAAATGTCAAATGGTTTGGTATGTGTGAACTTTCAAACGCATAAATTTTTTTTCAAGGTGTCTCTTCACATGCAGTGAGTTTGCAGTTTCGCTAATATTGACACAGGTGAAAATTATTTTAATCTTAAAGCTGTTAATATGGACATCAAGAAAGCCTTTCTTTGTATTCCATGTGTATTGGGCTGCACACACTATGGTGAGTCGATACTGAGTTAAAATTGTGCAGAATCTATTTTTCTTATTTCATTGGTTTTCGGAGTGAGTTGTTCCCAGAGTGAAACCAATGGAAAGGATATTTCCTGCTATCAACAACGACAACTATAACCTTAACCTTAACTATCCAACTGCATACTATGTCCATTATAATGAATCGTTTTTAAACTTTGTACCAGACAATTGTCAGGTCTACCAACGCTCTGAGAATGATCTGACAATGAGCTGACGAAAGCAAATATCTTATAATTTTCGGACAATTAATTGTAATAGCGAGTTTCATTCAAATTTGGAAGATTTGTTCTCAAAATCGAGAATTGCACTTTTCAATGAAACTTGTTTTGGCAATTTGACATTTTGTCATTTGGTTTTTGTCTTTTGTCATTGGAATTGCTGACTTTGGATTATTGCTAATTGATAATTAATTGGATAATTAAAGTAAATACTAAGTTCTTCGTCCATTATTTGTTTATTTTTAATTTTTTTTCACAGACTGGCACAATTTCACAACAAACGACAAAAAATAACAAATTATTTCTCATTTGACGTTTGACAGAAATGTGTTCAGATCGATTCTTCCACCCCATCAGAGATGCATTCTTTCGTGTTGAGAATCGATCTAGAATTGCACTTTTTGAATGAATGAAACCCTCAAAAGTGAAAAAGATTAAATCTTTTGACAGAAAGAGCAATTCTTTTCGTGAATGAAACTCGCTATAAGACTTTTGCGACAATTTTTCATTGACAGTAGCTTTAGTTATAGCCGATTGGTGACGCAGTTGCCGAAAAAACATCTTTCATTCAATAAGCATTTTATATATTTTTTTTCTTTTAAATAATGACCGTTTCATTTCATTTTACTGTTAAATAGTCCGCGTAATTATTCTCATTTGACTTAACTCACCAATACATGGGCAAATTTATTAGGTCGTAACTTCCCATTGTTTTGACATTTCGATTTTGGTTTGCCGATTGCGAAGTACAAATCGAGCCTCGAAGTCTATGACACGATCACAATAATTATTGTCTACCGGGCCCGCCACAACTACTGTTTACTGTTACATCAAAAAATGCAATTGAATTCTTGGTCGTCACTTAGGCTTGGAAAATTTAAGTGATTTTCTTATTAAAATTAGTTTCTCGGTCGAGATTTAGTTGCGAGGTTTTGTAATAACCTTAATAATTGTAAAACGCGGCCTTGCTATGCATTTTTCGGAAAAACGAAGCTAGCTGAACCTTTTCTTCTCTGTGTAAAAGGTATGTACATACGTGCGGACCTTGATTTTAGGAAAGATATCAAAAAGTCGGTCTATATAACGAAATCTAGTGTTTTTCAATTAATTCAACTCACAAACCGTAAATATTTTTAAGAAAACGGTCTTAAGGAAACAAGTGCGGGTTGTCTCCTCGCGGTGTGAAAGGTGTAAGATACCTACTTCTTGTGTGTTATGTGTCTCTACATAGAAGCTGTTTGTCCATTTGTGGAACCATTTTTTGTTCAAGCTTGAAGTTATTCCAAACGAGTCACAACAGGTAAACTTAAAACCAAACCTTTATGTGGTCATTACCTACCCATGGGGTAAGTTCGTTAAATATTTTTTACTTTCATAAATGTTCAACAAAATATATTTACAATTTATCTTAATTCTTATTTAAATAAAACATTTAAGTCTATACGCTATTGCGGTAATTCTTATTTATTCGGCTCGAACTTCACATGACTCAATCGCAAAATAAAGTCCAGCAGGAACATTTGAATTTTGATTTCCCTTGGATTTTCTGTAACATAAAATCCAGCAATACCAGCCTTCTCCAGAAGCGATTGCTGGTCTCTGACCTGCAAATAAAATAACTCACTCTCAGTAGTTTCTAAGTTCCTTAGTTGGTGTTGGTGTTGGTGTTGGTGTTGGTGTTGGTGTTGGTGTTGGTGTTGGTGTTGGTGTTGGTGTTGGTGTTGGTGTTGGTGTTGGTGTTGGTGTTGGTGTTGGTGTTGGTGTTGGTGTTGGTGTTGGTGTTGGTGTTGGTGTTGGTGTTGGTGTTGGTGTTGGTGTTGGTGTTGGTGTTGGTGTTGGTGTTGGTGTTGGTGTTGGTGTTGGTGTTGGTGTTGGTGTTGGTGTTGGTGTTGGTGTTGGTGTTGGTGTTGGTGTTGGTGTTGGTGTTGGTGTTGGTGTTGGTGTTGGTGTTGGTGTTGGTGTTGGTGTTGGTGTTGGTGTTGGTGTTGGTGTTGGTGTTGGTGTTGGTGTTGGTGTTGGTGTTGGTGTTGGTGTTGGTGTTGGTGTTGGTGTTGGTGTTGGTGTTGGTGTTGGTGTTGGTGTTGGTGTTGGTGTTGGTGTTGGTGTTGGTGTTGGTGTTGGTGTTGGTGTTGGTGTTGGTGTTGGTGTTGGTGTTGGTGTTGGTGTTGGTGTTGGTGTTGGTGTTGGTGTTGGTGTTGGTGTTGGTGTTGGTGTTGGTGTTGGTGTTGGTGTTGGTGTTGGTGTTGGTGTTGGTGTTGGTGTTGGTGTTGGTGTTGGTGTTGGTGTTGGTGTTGGTGTTGGTGTTGGTGTTGGTGTTGGTGTTGGTGTTGGTGTTGGTGTTGGTGTTGGTGTTGGTGTTGGTGTTGGTGTTGGTGTTGGTGTTGGTGTTGGTGTTGGTGTTGGTGTTGGTGTTGGTGTTGGTGTTGGTGTTGGTGTTGGTGTTGGTGTTGGTGTTGGTGTTGGTGTTGGTGTTGGTGTTGGTGTTGGTGTTGGTGTTGGTGTTGGTGTTGGTGTTGGTGTTGGTGTTGGTGTTGGTGTTGGTGTTGGTGTTGGTGTTGGTGTTGGTGTTGGTGTTGGTGTTGGTGTTGGTGGTCACTTAAGAATGAATATTCTGTGGCTGACATTATTTTAGTTTTATTCACCAGAATTAACTCAAGAAGAACAATCAGGAGTTGATTTATGATTTTAAACTCAGAATCGTCATAAGTGTAATTTTTGCACCAATAGGTCGGTTTCAAAAGAGTTCCGGATGCTTTTTTTGCTCCAATGGAAAGTAGTGCTATAAAAAATCACGGAGCAAAACTTCTAAATGTCAAATGGTTTGGTATGTGTGAACTTTCAAACGCATAAATTTTTTTTCAAGGTGTCTCTTCACATGCAGTGAGTTTGCAGTTTCGCTAATATTGACACAGGTGAAAATTATTTTAATCTTAAAGCTGTTAATATGGACATCAAGAAAGCCTTTCTTTGTATTCCATGTGTATTGGGCTGCACACACTATGGTGAGTCGATACTGAGTTAAAATTGTGCAGAATCTATTTTTCTTATTTCATTGGTTTTCGGAGTGAGTTGTTCCCAGAGTGAAACCAATGGAAAGGATATTTCCTGCTATCAACAACGACAACTATAACCTTAACTATCCAACTGCATACTATGTCCATTATAATGAATCGTTTTTAAACTTTGTACCAGACAATTGTCAGGTCTACCAACGCTCTGAGAATGATCTGACAATGAGCTGACGAAAGCAAATATCTTATAATTTTCGGACAATTAATTGTAATAGCGAGTTTCATTCAAATTTGGAAGATTTGTTCTCAAAATCGAGAATTGCACTTTTCAATGAAACTTGTTTTGGCAATTTGACATTTTGTCATTTGGTTTTTGTCTTTTGTCATTGGAATTGCTGACTTTGGATTATTGCTAATTGATAATTAATTGGATAATTAAAGTAAATACTAAGTTCTTCGTCCATTATTTGTTTATTTTTAATTTTTTTTCACAGACTGGCACAATTTCACAACAAACGACAAAAAATAACAAATTATTTCTCATTTGACGTTTGACAGAAATGTGTTCAGATCGATTCTTCCACCCCATCAGAGATGCATTCTTTCGTGTTGAGAATCGATCTAGAATTGCACTTTTTGAATGAATGAAACCCTCAAAAGTGAAAAAGATTAAATCTTTTGACAGAAAGAGCAATTCTTTTCGTGAATGAAACTCGCTATAAGACTTTTGCGACAATTTTTCATTGACAGTAGCTTTAGTTATAGCCGATTGGTGACGCAGTTGCCGAAAAAACATCTTTCATTCAATAAGCATTTTATATATTTTTTTTCTTTTAAATAATGACCGTTTCATTTCATTTTACTGTTAAATAGTCCGCGTAATTATTCTCATTTGACTTAACTCACCAATACATGGGCAAATTTATTAGGTCGTAACTTCCCATTGTTTTGACATTTCGATTTTGGTTTGCCGATTGCGAAGTACAAATCGAGCCTCGAAGTCTATGACACGATCACAATAATTATTGTCTACCGGGCCCGCCACAACTACTGTTTACTGTTACATCAAAAAATGCAATTGAATTCTTGGTCGTCACTTAGGCTTGGAAAATTTAAGTGATTTTCTTATTAAAATTAGTTTCTCGGTCGAGATTTAGTTGCGAGGTTTTGTAATAACCTTAATAATTGTAAAACGCGGCCTTGCTATGCATTTTTCGGAAAAACGAAGCTAGCTGAACCTTTGCTTCTCTGTGTAAAAGGTATGTACATACGTGCGGACCTTGATTTTAGGAAAGATATCAAAAAGTCGGTCTATATAACGAAATCTAGTGTTTTTCAATTAATTCAACTCACAAACCGTAAATATTTTTAAGAAAACGGTCTTAAGGAAACAAGTGCGGGTTGTCTCCTCGCGGTGTGAAAGGTGTAAGATACCTACTTCTTGTGTGTTATGTGTCTCTACATAGAAGCTGTTTGTCCATTTGTGGAACCATTTTTTGTTCAAGCTTGAAGTTATTCCAAACGAGTCACAACAGGTAAACTTAAAACCAAACCTTTATGTGGTCATTACCTACCCATGGGGTAAGTTCGTTATATATTTCTTACTTTCATAAATGTTCAACAAAATATATTTACAATTTATCTTAATTCTTATTTAAATAAAACATTTAAGTCTATACGCTATTGCGGTAATTCTTATTTATTCGGCTCGAACTTCACATGACTCAATCGCAAAATAAAGTCCAGCAGGAACATTTGAATTTTGATTTCCCTTGGATTTTCTGTAACATAAAATCCAGCAATACCAGCCTTCTCCAGAAGCGATTGCTGGTCTCTGACCTGCAAATAAAATAACTCACTCTCAGTAGTTTCTAAGTTCCTTAGTTGGTGTTGGTGTTGGTGTTGGTGTTGGTGTTGGTGTTGGTGTTGGTGTTGGTGTTGGTGTTGGTGTTGGTGTTGGTGTTGGTGTTGGTGTTGGTGTTGGTGTTGGTGTTGGTGTTGGTGTTGGTGTTGGTGTTGGTGTTGGTGTTGGTGTTGGTGTTGGTGTTGGTGTTGGTGTTGGTGTTGGTGTTGGTGTTGGTGTTGGTGTTGGTGTTGGTGTTGGTGTTGGTGTTGGTGTTGGTGTTGGTGTTGGTGTTGGTGTTGGTGTTGGTGTTGGTGTTGGTGTTGGTGTTGGTGTTGGTGTTGGTGTTGGTGTTGGTGTTGGTGTTGGTGTTGGTGTTGGTGTTGGTGTTGGTGTTGGTGTTGGTGTTGGTGTTGGTGTTGGTGTTGGTGTTGGTGTTGGTGTTGGTGTTGGTGTTGGTGTTGGTGTTGGTGTTGGTGTTGGTGTTGGTGTTGGTGTTGGTGTTGGTGTTGGTGTTGGTGTTGGTGTTGGTGTTGGTGTTGGTGTTGGTGTTGGTGTTGGTGTTGGTGTTGGTGTTGGTGTTGGTGTTGGTGTTGGTGTTGGTGTTGGTGTTGGTGTTGGTGTTGGTGTTGGTGTTGGTGTTGGTGTTGGTGTTGGTGTTGGTGTTGGTGTTGGTGTTGGTGTTGGTGTTGGTGTTGGTGTTGGTGTTGGTGTTGGTGTTGGTGTTGGTGTTGGTGTTGGTGTTGGTGTTGGTGTTGGTGTTGGTGTTGGTGTTGGTGTTGGTGTTGGTGTTGGTGTTGGTGTTGGTGTTGGTGTTGGTGTTGGTGTTGGTGTTGGTGTTGGTGTTGGTGTTGGTGTTGGTGTTGGTGTTGGTGTTGGTGTTGGTGTTGGTGTTGGTGTTGGTGTTGGTGTTGGTGTTGGTGTTGGTGTTGGTGTTGGTGTTGGTGTTGGTGTTGGTGTTGGTGTTGGTGTTGGTGTTGGTGTTGGTGTTGGTGTTGGTGTTGGTGTTGGTGTTGGTGTTGGTGTTGGTGTTGGTGTTGGTGTTGGTGTTGGTGTTGGTGTTGGTGTTGGTGTTGGTGTTGGTGTTGGTGTTGGTGTTGGTGTTGGTGTTGGTGTTGGTGTTGGTGTTGGTGTTGGTGTTGGTGTTGGTGTTGGTGTTGGTGTTGGTGTTGGTGTTGGTGTTGGTGTTGGTGTTGGTGTTGGTGTTGGTGTTGGTGTTGGTGTTGGTGTTGGTGTTGGTGTTGGTGTTGGTGTTGGTGTTGGTGTTGGTGTTGGTGTTGGTGTTGGTGTTGGTGTTGGTGTTGGTGTTGGTGTTGGTGTTGGTGTTGGTGTTGGTGTTGGTGTTGGTGTTGGTGTTGGTGTTGGTGTTGGTGTTGGTGTTGGTGTTGGTGTTGGTGTTGGTGTTGGTGTTGGTGTTGGTGTTGGTGTTGGTGTTGGTGTTGGTGTTGGTGTTGGTGTTGGTGTTGGTGTTGGTGTTGGTGTTGGTGTTGGTGTTGGTGTTGGTGTTGGTGTTGGTGTTGGTGTTGGTGTTGGTGTTGGTGTTGGTGTTGGTGTTGGTGTTGGTGTTGGTGTTGGTGTTGGTGTTGGTGTTGGTGTTGGTGTTGGTGTTGGTGTTGGTGTTGGTGTTGGTGTTGGTGTTGGTGTTGGTGTTGGTGTTGGTGTTGGTGTTGGTGTTGGTGTTGGTGTTGGTGTTGGTGTTGGTGTTGGTGTTGGTGTTGGTGTTGGTGTTGGTGTTGGTGTTGGTGTTGGTGTTGGTGTTGGTGTTGGTGTTGGTGTTGGTGTTGGTGTTGGTGTTGGTGTTGGTGTTGGTGTTGGTGTTGGTGTTGGTGTTGGTGTTGGTGTTGGTGTTGGTGTTGGTGTTGGTGTTGGTGTTGGTGTTGGTGTTGGTGTTGGTGTTGGTGTTGGTGTTGGTGTTGGTGTTGGTGTTGGTGTTGGTGTTGGTGTTGGTGTTGGTGTTGGTGTTGGTGTTGGTGTTGGTGTTGGTGTTGGTGTTGGTGTTGGTGTTGGTGTTGGTGTTGGTGTTGGTGTTGGTGTTGGTGTTGGTGTTGGTGTTGGTGTTGGTGTTGGTGTTGGTGTTGGTGTTGGTGTTGGTGTTGGTGTTGGTGTTGGTGTTGGTGTTGGTGTTGGTGTTGGTGTTGGTGTTGGTGTTGGTGTTGGTGTTGGTGTTGGTGTTGGTGTTGGTGTTGGTGTTGGTGTTGGTGTTGGTGTTGGTGTTGGTGTTGGTGTTGGTGTTGGTGTTGGTGTTGGTGTTGGTGTTGGTGTTGGTGTTGGTGTTGGTGTTGGTGTTGGTGTTGGTGTTGGTGTTGGTGTTGGTGTTGGTGTTGGTGTTGGTGTTGGTGTTGGTGTTGGTGTTGGTGTTGGTGTTGGTGTTGGTGTTGGTGTTGGTGTTGGTGTTGGTGTTGGTGTTGGTGTTGGTGTTGGTGTTGGTGTTGGTGTTGGTGTTGGTGTTGGTGTTGGTGTTGGTGTTGGTGTTGGTGTTGGTGTTGGTGTTGGTGTTGGTGTTGGTGTTGGTGTTGGTGTTGGTGTTGGTGTTGGTGTTGGTGTTGGTGTTGGTGTTGGTGTTGGTGTTGGTGTTGGTGTTGGTGTTGGTGTTGGTGTTGGTGTTGGTGTTGGTGTTGGTGTTGGTGTTGGTGTTGGTGTTGGTGTTGGTGTTGGTGTTGGTGTTGGTGTTGGTGTTGGTGTTGGTGTTGGTGTTGGTGTTGGTGTTGGTGTTGGTGTTGGTGTTGGTGTTGGTGTTGGTGTTGGTGTTGGTGTTGGTGTTGGTGTTGGTGTTGGTGTTGGTGTTGGTGTTGGTGTTGGTGTTGGTGTTGGTGTTGGTGTTGGTGTTGGTGTTGGTGTTGGTGTTGGTGTTGGTGTTGGTGTTGGTGTTGGTGTTGGTGTTGGTGTTGGTGTTGGTGTTGGTGTTGGTGTTGGTGTTGGTGTTGGTGTTGGTGTTGGTGTTGGTGTTGGTGTTGGTGTTGGTGTTGGTGTTGGTGTTGGTGTTGGTGTTGGTGTTGGTGTTGGTGTTGGTGTTGGTGTTGGTGTTGGTGTTGGTGTTGGTGTTGGTGTTGGTGTTGGTGTTGGTGTTGGTGTTGGTGTTGGTGTTGGTGTTGGTGTTGGTGTTGGTGTTGGTGTTGGTGTTGGTGTTGGTGTTGGTGTTGGTGTTGGTGTTGGTGTTGGTGTTGGTGTTGGTGTTGGTGTTGGTGTTGGTGTTGGTGTTGGTGTTGGTGTTGGTGTTGGTGTTGGTGTTGGTGTTGGTGTTGGTGTTGGTGTTGGTGTTGGTGTTGGTGTTGGTGTTGGTGTTGGTGTTGGTGTTGGTGTTGGTGTTGGTGTTGGTGGTCACTTAAGAATGAATATTTTGTGGCTGACATTATTTTAGTTTTATTCACCAGAATTAACTCAAGAAGAACAATCAGGAGTTGATTTATGATTTTAAACTCAGAATCGTCATAAGTGTAATTTTTGCACCAATAGGTCGGTTTCAAAAGAGTTCCGGATGCTTTTTTTGCTCCAATGGAAAGTAGTGCTATAAAAAATCACGGAGCAAAACTTCTAAATGTCAAATGGTTTGGTATGTGTGAACTTTCAAACGCATAAATTTTTTTTCAAGGTGTCTCTTCACATGCAGTGAGTTTGCAGTTTCGCTAATATTGACACAGGTGAAAATTATTTTAATCTTAAAGCTGTTAATATGGACATCAAGAAAGCCTTTCTTTGTATTCCATGTGTATTGGGCTGCACACACTATGGTGAGTCGATACTGAGTTAAAATTGTGCAGAATCTATTTTTCTTATTTCATTGGTTTTCGGAGTGAGTTGTTCCCAGAGTGAAACCAATGGAAAGGATATTTCCTGCTATCAACAACGACAACTATAACCTTAACTATCCAACTGCATACTATGTCCATTATAATGAATCGTTTTTAAACTTTGTACCAGACAATTGTCAGGTCTACCAACGCTCTGAGAATGATCTGACAATGAGCTGACGAAAGCAAATATCTTATAATTTTCGGACAATTAATTGTAATAGCGAGTTTCATTCAAATTTGGAAGATTTGTTCTCAAAATCGAGAATTGCACTTTTCAATGAAACTTGTTTTGGCAATTTGACATTTTGTCATTTGGTTTTTGTCTTTTGTCATTGGAATTGCTGACTTTGGATTATTGCTAATTGATAATTAATTGGATAATTAAAGTAAATACTAAGTTCTTCGTCCATTATTTGTTTATTTTTAATTTTTTTTCACAGACTGGCACAATTTCACAACAAACGACAAAAAATAACAAATTATTTCTCATTTGACGTTTGACAGAAATGTGTTCAGATCGATTCTTCCACCCCATCAGAGATGCATTCTTTCGTGTTGAGAATCGATCTAGAATTGCACTTTTTGAATGAATGAAACCCTCAAAAGTGAAAAAGATTAAATCTTTTGACAGAAAGAGCAATTCTTTTCGTGAATGAAACTCGCTATAAGACTTTTGCGACAATTTTTCATTGACAGTAGCTTTAGTTATAGCCGATTGGTGACGCAGTTGCCGAAAAAACATCTTTCATTCAATAAGCATTTTATATATTTTTTTTCTTTTAAATAATGACCGTTTCATTTCATTTTACTGTTAAATAGTCCGCGTAATTATTCTCATTTGACTTAACTCACCAATACATGGGCAAATTTATTAGGTCGTAACTTCCCATTGTTTTGACATTTCGATTTTGGTTTGCCGATTGCGAAGTACAAATCGAGCCTCGAAGTCTATGACACGATCACAATAATTATTGTCTACCGGGCCCGCCACAACTACTGTTTACTGTTACATCAAAAAATGCAATTGAATTCTTGGTCGTCACTTAGGCTTGGAAAATTTAAGTGATTTTCTTATTAAAATTAGTTTCTCGGTCGAGATTTAGTTGCGAGGTTTTGTAATAACCTTAATAATTGTAAAACGCGGCCTTGCTATGCATTTTTCGGAAAAACGAAGCTAGCTGAACCTTTTCTTCTCTGTGTAAAAGGTATGTACATACGTGCGGACCTTGATTTTAGGAAAGATATCAAAAAGTCGGTCTATATAACGAAATCTAGTGTTTTTCAATTAATTCAACTCACAAACCGTAAATATTTTTAAGAAAACGGTCTTAAGGAAACAAGTGCGGGTTGTCTCCTCGCGGTGTGAAAGGTGTAAGATACCTACTTCTTGTGTGTTATGTGTCTCTACATAGAAGCTGTTTGTCCATTTGTGGAACCATTTTTTGTTCAAGCTTGAAGTTATTCCAAACGAGTCACAACAGGTAAACTTAAAACCAAACCTTTATGTGGTCATTACCTACCCATGGGGTAAGTTCGTTAAATATTTTTTACTTTCATAAATGTTCAACAAAATATATTTACAATTTATCTTAATTCTTATTTAAATAAAACATTTAAGTCTATACGCTATTGCGGTAATTCTTATTTATTCGGCTCGAACTTCACATGACTCAATCGCAAAATAAAGTCCAGCAGGAACATTTGAATTTTGATTTCCCTTGGATTTTCTGTAACATAAAATCCAGCAATACCAGCCTTCTCCAGAAGCGATTGCTGGTCTCTGACCTGCAAATAAAATAACTCACTCTCAGTAGTTTCTAAGTTCCTTAGTTGGTGTTGGTGTTGGTGTTGGTGTTGGTGTTGGTGTTGGTGTTGGTGTTGGTGTTGGTGTTGGTGTTGGTGTTGGTGTTGGTGTTGGTGTTGGTGTTGGTGTTGGTGTTGGTGTTGGTGTTGGTGTTGGTGTTGGTGTTGGTGTTGGTGTTGGTGTTGGTGTTGGTGTTGGTGTTGGTGTTGGTGTTGGTGTTGGTGTTGGTGTTGGTGTTGGTGTTGGTGTTGGTGTTGGTGTTGGTGTTGGTGTTGGTGTTGGTGTTGGTGTTGGTGTTGGTGTTGGTGTTGGTGTTGGTGTTGGTGTTGGTGTTGGTGTTGGTGTTGGTGTTGGTGTTGGTGTTGGTGTTGGTGTTGGTGTTGGTGTTGGTGTTGGTGTTGGTGTTGGTGTTGGTGTTGGTGTTGGTGTTGGTGTTGGTGTTGGTGTTGGTGTTGGTGTTGGTGTTGGTGTTGGTGTTGGTGTTGGTGTTGGTGTTGGTGTTGGTGTTGGTGTTGGTGTTGGTGTTGGTGTTGGTGTTGGTGTTGGTGTTGGTGTTGGTGTTGGTGTTGGTGTTGGTGTTGGTGTTGGTGTTGGTGTTGGTGTTGGTGTTGGTGTTGGTGTTGGTGTTGGTGTTGGTGTTGGTGTTGGTGTTGGTGTTGGTGTTGGTGTTGGTGTTGGTGTTGGTGTTGGTGTTGGTGTTGGTGTTGGTGTTGGTGTTGGTGTTGGTGTTGGTGTTGGTGTTGGTGTTGGTGTTGGTGTTGGTGTTGGTGTTGGTGTTGGTGTTGGTGTTGGTGTTGGTGTTGGTGTTGGTGTTGGTGTTGGTGTTGGTGTTGGTGTTGGTGTTGGTGTTGGTGTTGGTGTTGGTGTTGGTGTTGGTGTTGGTGTTGGTGTTGGTGTTGGTGTTGGTGTTGGTGTTGGTGTTGGTGTTGGTGTTGGTGTTGGTGTTGGTGTTGGTGTTGGTGTTGGTGTTGGTGTTGGTGTTGGTGTTGGTGTTGGTGTTGGTGTTGGTGTTGGTGTTGGTGTTGGTGTTGGTGTTGGTGTTGGTGTTGGTGTTGGTGTTGGTGTTGGTGTTGGTGTTGGTGTTGGTGTTGGTGTTGGTGTTGGTGTTGGTGTTGGTGTTGGTGTTGGTGTTGGTGTTGGTGTTGGTGTTGGTGTTGGTGTTGGTGTTGGTGTTGGTGTTGGTGTTGGTGTTGGTGTTGGTGTTGGTGTTGGTGTTGGTGTTGGTGTTGGTGTTGGTGTTGGTGTTGGTGTTGGTGTTGGTGTTGGTGTTGGTGTTGGTGTTGGTGTTGGTGTTGGTGTTGGTGTTGGTGTTGGTGTTGGTGTTGGTGTTGGTGTTGGTGTTGGTGTTGGTGTTGGTGTTGGTGTTGGTGTTGGTGTTGGTGTTGGTGTTGGTGTTGGTGTTGGTGTTGGTGTTGGTGTTGGTGTTGGTGTTGGTGTTGGTGTTGGTGTTGGTGTTGGTGTTGGTGTTGGTGTTGGTGTTGGTGTTGGTGTTGGTGTTGGTGTTGGTGTTGGTGTTGGTGTTGGTGTTGGTGTTGGTGTTGGTGTTGGTGTTGGTGTTGGTGTTGGTGTTGGTGTTGGTGTTGGTGTTGGTGTTGGTGTTGGTGTTGGTGTTGGTGTTGGTGTTGGTGTTGGTGTTGGTGTTGGTGTTGGTGTTGGTGTTGGTGTTGGTGTTGGTGTTGGTGTTGGTGTTGGTGTTGGTGTTGGTGTTGGTGTTGGTGTTGGTGTTGGTGTTGGTGTTGGTGTTGGTGTTGGTGTTGGTGTTGGTGTTGGTGTTGGTGTTGGTGTTGGTGTTGGTGTTGGTGTTGGTGTTGGTGTTGGTGTTGGTGTTGGTGTTGGTGTTGGTGTTGGTGTTGGTGTTGGTGTTGGTGTTGGTGTTGGTGTTGGTGTTGGTGTTGGTGTTGGTGTTGGTGTTGGTGTTGGTGTTGGTGTTGGTGTTGGTGTTGGTGTTGGTGTTGGTGTTGGTGTTGGTGTTGGTGTTGGTGTTGGTGTTGGTGTTGGTGTTGGTGTTGGTGTTGGTGTTGGTGTTGGTGTTGGTGTTGGTGTTGGTGTTGGTGTTGGTGTTGGTGTTGGTGTTGGTGTTGGTGTTGGTGTTGGTGTTGGTGTTGGTGTTGGTGTTGGTGTTGGTGTTGGTGTTGGTGTTGGTGTTGGTGTTGGTGTTGGTGTTGGTGTTGGTGTTGGTGTTGGTGTTGGTGTTGGTGTTGGTGTTGGTGTTGGTGTTGGTGTTGGTGTTGGTGTTGGTGTTGGTGTTGGTGTTGGTGTTGGTGTTGGTGTTGGTGTTGGTGTTGGTGTTGGTGTTGGTGTTGGTGTTGGTGTTGGTGTTGGTGTTGGTGTTGGTGTTGGTGTTGGTGTTGGTGTTGGTGTTGGTGTTGGTGTTGGTGTTGGTGTTGGTGTTGGTGTTGGTGTTGGTGTTGGTGTTGGTGTTGGTGTTGGTGTTGGTGTTGGTGTTGGTGTTGGTGTTGGTGTTGGTGTTGGTGTTGGTGTTGGTGTTGGTGTTGGTGTTGGTGTTGGTGTTGGTGTTGGTGTTGGTGTTGGTGTTGGTGTTGGTGTTGGTGTTGGTGTTGGTGTTGGTGTTGGTGTTGGTGTTGGTGTTGGTGTTGGTGTTGGTGTTGGTGTTGGTGTTGGTGTTGGTGTTGGTGTTGGTGTTGGTGTTGGTGTTGGTGTTGGTGTTGGTGTTGGTGTTGGTGTTGGTGTTGGTGTTGGTGTTGGTGTTGGTGTTGGTGTTGGTGTTGGTGTTGGTGTTGGTGTTGGTGTTGGTGTTGGTGTTGGTGTTGGTGTTGGTGTTGGTGTTGGTGTTGGTGTTGGTGTTGGTGTTGGTGTTGGTGTTGGTGTTGGTGTTGGTGTTGGTGTTGGTGTTGGTGTTGGTGTTGGTGTTGGTGTTGGTGTTGGTGTTGGTGTTGGTGTTGGTGTTGGTGTTGGTGTTGGTGTTGGTGTTGGTGTTGGTGTTGGTGTTGGTGTTGGTGTTGGTGTTGGTGTTGGTGTTGGTGTTGGTGTTGGTGTTGGTGTTGGTGTTGGTGTTGGTGTTGGTGTTGGTGTTGGTGTTGGTGTTGGTGTTGGTGTTGGTGTTGGTGTTGGTGTTGGTGTTGGTGTTGGTGTTGGTGTTGGTGTTGGTGTTGGTGTTGGTGTTGGTGTTGGTGTTGGTGTTGGTGTTGGTGTTGGTGTTGGTGTTGGTGTTGGTGTTGGTGTTGGTGTTGGTGTTGGTGTTGGTGTTGGTGTTGGTGTTGGTGTTGGTGTTGGTGTTGGTGTTGGTGTTGGTGTTGGTGTTGGTGTTGGTGTTGGTGTTGGTGTTGGTGTTGGTGTTGGTGTTGGTGTTGGTGTTGGTGTTGGTGTTGGTGTTGGTGTTGGTGTTGGTGTTGGTGTTGGTGTTGGTGTTGGTGTTGGTGTTGGTGTTGGTGTTGGTGTTGGTGTTGGTGTTGGTGTTGGTGTTGGTGTTGGTGTTGGTGTTGGTGTTGGTGTTGGTGTTGGTGTTGGTGTTGGTGTTGGTGTTGGTGTTGGTGTTGGTGTTGGTGTTGGTGTTGGTGTTGGTGTTGGTGTTGGTGTTGGTGTTGGTGTTGGTGTTGGTGTTGGTGTTGGTGTTGGTGTTGGTGTTGGTGTTGGTGTTGGTGTTGGTGTTGGTGTTGGTGTTGGTGTTGGTGTTGGTGTTGGTGTTGGTGTTGGTGTTGGTGTTGGTGTTGGTGTTGGTGTTGGTGTTGGTGTTGGTGTTGGTGTTGGTGTTGGTGTTGGTGTTGGTGTTGGTGTTGGTGTTGGTGTTGGTGTTGGTGTTGGTGTTGGTGTTGGTGTTGGTGTTGGTGTTGGTGTTGGTGTTGGTGTTGGTGTTGGTGTTGGTGTTGGTGTTGGTGTTGGTGTTGGTGTTGGTGTTGGTGTTGGTGTTGGTGTTGGTGTTGGTGTTGGTGTTGGTGTTGGTGTTGGTGTTGGTGTTGGTGTTGGTGTTGGTGTTGGTGTTGGTGTTGGTGTTGGTGTTGGTGTTGGTGTTGGTGTTGGTGTTGGTGTTGGTGTTGGTGTTGGTGTTGGTGTTGGTGTTGGTGTTGGTGTTGGTGTTGGTGTTGGTGTTGGTGTTGGTGTTGGTGTTGGTGTTGGTGTTGGTGTTGGTGTTGGTGTTGGTGTTGGTGTTGGTGTTGGTGGTCACTTAAGAATGAATATTTTGTGGCTGACATTATTTTAGTTTTATTCACCAGAATTAACTCAAGAAGAACAATCAGGAGTTGATTTATGATTTTAAACTCAGAATCGTCATAAGTGTAATTTTTGCACCAATAGGTCGGTTTCAAAAGAGTTCCGGATGCTTTTTTTGCTCCAATGGAAAGTAGTGCTATAAAAAATCACGGAGCAAAACTTCTAAATGTCAAATGGTTTGGTATGTGTGAACTTTCAAACGCATAAATTTTTTTTCAAGGTGTCTCTTCACATGCAGTGAGTTTGCAGTTTCGCTAATATTGACACAGGTGAAAATTATTTTAATCTTAAAGCTGTTAATATGGACATCAAGAAAGCCTTTCTTTGTATTCCATGTGTATTGGGCTGCACACACTATGGTGAGTCGATACTGAGTTAAAATTGTGCAGAATCTATTTTTCTTATTTCATTGGTTTTCGGAGTGAGTTGTTCCCAGAGTGAAACCAATGGAAAGGATATTTCCTGCTATCAACAACGACAACTATAACCTTAACTATCCAACTGCATACTATGTCCATTATAATGAATCGTTTTTAAACTTTGTACCAGACAATTGTCAGGTCTACCAACGCTCTGAGAATGATCTGACAATGAGCTGACGAAAGCAAATATCTTATAATTTTCGGACAATTAATTGTAATAGCGAGTTTCATTCAAATTTGGAAGATTTGTTCTCAAAATCGAGAATTGCACTTTTCAATGAAACTTGTTTTGGCAATTTGACATTTTGTCATTTGGTTTTTGTCTTTTGTCATTGGAATTGCTGACTTTGGATTATTGCTAATTGATAATTAATTGGATAATTAAAGTAAATACTAAGTTCTTCGTCCATTATTTGTTTATTTTTAATTTTTTTTCACAGACTGGCACAATTTCACAACAAACGACAAAAAATAACAAATTATTTCTCATTTGACGTTTGACAGAAATGTGTTCAGATCGATTCTTCCACCCCATCAGAGATGCATTCTTTCGTGTTGAGAATCGATCTAGAATTGCACTTTTTGAATGAATGAAACCCTCAAAAGTGAAAAAGATTAAATCTTTTGACAGAAAGAGCAATTCTTTTCGTGAATGAAACTCGCTATAAGACTTTTGCGACAATTTTTCATTGACAGTAGCTTTAGTTATAGCCGATTGGTGACGCAGTTGCCGAAAAAACATCTTTCATTCAATAAGCATTTTATATATTTTTTTTCTTTTAAATAATGACCGTTTCATTTCATTTTACTGTTAAATAGTCCGCGTAATTATTCTCATTTGACTTAACTCACCAATACATGGGCAAATTTATTAGGTCGTAACTTCCCATTGTTTTGACATTTCGATTTTGGTTTGCCGATTGCGAAGTACAAATCGAGCCTCGAAGTCTATGACACGATCACAATAATTATTGTCTACCGGGCCCGCCACAACTACTGTTTACTGTTACATCAAAAAATGCAATTGAATTCTTGGTCGTCACTTAGGCTTGGAAAATTTAAGTGATTTTCTTATTAAAATTAGTTTCTCGGTCGAGATTTAGTTGCGAGGTTTTGTAATAACCTTAATAATTGTAAAACGCGGCCTTGCTATGCATTTTTCGGAAAAACGAAGCTAGCTGAACCTTTGCTTCTCTGTGTAAAAGGTATGTACATACGTGCGGACCTTGATTTTAGGAAAGATATCAAAAAGTCGGTCTATATAACGAAATCTAGTGTTTTTCAATTAATTCAACTCACAAACCGTAAATATTTTTAAGAAAACGGTCTTAAGGAAACAAGTGCGGGTTGTCTCCTCGCGGTGTGAAAGGTGTAAGATACCTACTTCTTGTGTGTTATGTGTCTCTACATAGAAGCTGTTTGTCCATTTGTGGAACCATTTTTTGTTCAAGCTTGAAGTTATTCCAAACGAGTCACAACAGGTAAACTTAAAACCAAACCTTTATGTGGTCATTACCTACCCATGGGGTAAGTTCGTTAAATATTTTTTACTTTCATAAATGTTCAACAAAATATATTTACAATTTATCTTAATTCTTATTTAAATAAAACATTTAAGTCTATACGCTATTGCGGTAATTCTTATTTATTCGGCTCGAACTTCACATGACTCAATCGCAAAATAAAGTCCAGCAGGAACATTTGAATTTTGATTTCCCTTGGATTTTCTGTAACATAAAATCCAGCAATACCAGCCTTCTCCAGAAGCGATTGCTGGTCTCTGACCTGCAAATAAAATAACTCACTCTCAGTAGTTTCTAAGTTCCTTAGTTGGTGTTGGTGTTGGTGTTGGTGTTGGTGTTGGTGTTGGTGTTGGTGTTGGTGTTGGTGTTGGTGTTGGTGTTGGTGTTGGTGTTGGTGTTGGTGTTGGTGTTGGTGTTGGTGTTGGTGTTGGTGTTGGTGTTGGTGTTGGTGTTGGTGTTGGTGTTGGTGTTGGTGTTGGTGTTGGTGTTGGTGTTGGTGTTGGTGTTGGTGTTGGTGTTGGTGTTGGTGTTGGTGTTGGTGTTGGTGTTGGTGTTGGTGTTGGTGTTGGTGTTGGTGTTGGTGTTGGTGTTGGTGTTGGTGTTGGTGTTGGTGTTGGTGTTGGTGTTGGTGTTGGTGTTGGTGTTGGTGTTGGTGTTGGTGTTGGTGTTGGTGTTGGTGTTGGTGTTGGTGTTGGTGTTGGTGTTGGTGTTGGTGTTGGTGTTGGTGTTGGTGTTGGTGTTGGTGTTGGTGTTGGTGTTGGTGTTGGTGTTGGTGTTGGTGTTGGTGTTGGTGTTGGTGTTGGTGTTGGTGTTGGTGTTGGTGTTGGTGTTGGTGTTGGTGTTGGTGTTGGTGTTGGTGTTGGTGTTGGTGTTGGTGTTGGTGTTGGTGTTGGTGTTGGTGTTGGTGTTGGTGTTGGTGTTGGTGTTGGTGTTGGTGTTGGTGTTGGTGTTGGTGTTGGTGTTGGTGTTGGTGTTGGTGTTGGTGTTGGTGTTGGTGTTGGTGTTGGTGTTGGTGTTGGTGTTGGTGTTGGTGTTGGTGTTGGTGTTGGTGTTGGTGTTGGTGTTGGTGTTGGTGTTGGTGTTGGTGTTGGTGTTGGTGTTGGTGTTGGTGTTGGTGTTGGTGTTGGTGTTGGTGTTGGTGTTGGTGTTGGTGTTGGTGTTGGTGTTGGTGTTGGTGTTGGTGTTGGTGTTGGTGTTGGTGTTGGTGTTGGTGTTGGTGTTGGTGTTGGTGTTGGTGTTGGTGTTGGTGTTGGTGTTGGTGTTGGTGTTGGTGTTGGTGTTGGTGTTGGTGTTGGTGTTGGTGTTGGTGTTGGTGTTGGTGTTGGTGTTGGTGTTGGTGTTGGTGTTGGTGTTGGTGTTGGTGTTGGTGTTGGTGTTGGTGTTGGTGTTGGTGTTGGTGTTGGTGTTGGTGTTGGTGTTGGTGTTGGTGTTGGTGTTGGTGTTGGTGTTGGTGTTGGTGTT
>OU696699.1:20145513-20148013 GCA_916050605.2 Platycheirus albimanus | reverse complement strand
GTGTTGGTGTTGGTGTTGGTGTTGGTGTTGGTGTTGGTGTTGGTGTTGGTGTTGGTGTTGGTGTTGGTGTTGGTGTTGGTGTTGGTGTTGGTGTTGGTGTTGGTGTTGGTGTTGGTGTTGGTGTTGGTGTTGGTGTTGGTGTTGGTGTTGGTGTTGGTGTTGGTGTGGTGTTGGTGTTGGTGTTGGTGTTGGTGTTGGTGTTGGTGTTGGTGTTGGTGTTGGTGTTGGTGTTGGTGTTGGTGTTGGTGTTGGTGTTGGTGTTGGTGTTGGTGTTGGTGTTGGTGTTGGTGTTGGTGTTGGTGTTGGTGTTGGTGTGGTGTTGGTGTTGGTGTTGGTGTTGGTGTTGGTGTTGGTGTTGGTGTTGGTGTTGGTGTTGGTGTTGGTGTTGGTGTTGGTGTTGGTGTTGGTGTTGGTGTTGGTGTTGGTGTTGGTGTTGGTGTTGGTGTTGGTGTTGGTGTTGGTGTTGGTGTTGGTGTTGGTGTTGGTGTTGGTGTTGGTGTTGGTGTTGGTGTTGGTGTTGGTGTTGGTGTTGGTGTTGGTGTTGGTGTTGGTGTTGGTGTTGGTGTTGGTGTTGGTGTTGGTGTTGGTGTTGGTGTTGGTGTTGGTGTTGGTGTTGGTGTTGGTGTTGGTGTTGGTGTTGGTGTTGGTGTTGGTGTTGGTGTTGGTGTTGGTGTTGGTGTTGGTGTTGGTGTTGGTGTTGGTGTTGGTGTTGGTGTTGGTGTTGGTGTTGGTGTTGGTGTTGGTGTTGGTGTTGGTGTTGGTGTTGGTGTTGGTGTTGGTGTTGGTGTTGGTGTTGGTGTTGGTGTTGGTGTTGGTGTTGGTGTTGGTGTTGGTGTTGGTGTTGGTGTTGTGTTGGTGTTGGTGTGGTGTTGGTGTTGGTGTTGGTGTTGGTGTTGGTGTTGGTGTTGGTGTTGGTGTTGGTGTTGGTGTTGGTGTTGGTGTTGGTGTTGGTGTTGGTGTTGGTGTTGGTGTTGGTGTTGGTGTTGGTGTTGGGGTGGTGTTGGTGTTGGTGTTGGTGTTGGTGTTGGTGTTGGTGTTGGTGTTGGTGTTGGTGTTGGTGTTGGTGTTGGTGTTGGTGTTGGTGTTGGTGTTGGTGTTGGTGTTGGTGTTGGTGTTGGTGTTGGTGTTGGTGTTGGTGTTGGTGTTGGTGTTGGTGTTGGTGTTGGTGTTGGTGTTGGTGTTGGTGTTGGTGTTGGTGTTGGTTGGTGTTGGTGTTGGTGTTGGTGTTGGTGTTGGTGTTGGAGTTGGTGTTGGTGTTGGTGTTGGTGTTGGTGTTGGTGTTGGTGTTGGTGTTGGTGTTGGTGTTGGTGTTGGTGTTGGTGTTGGTGTTGGTGTTGGTGTTGGTGTTGGTGTTGGTGTTGGTGTTGGTGTTGGTGTTGGTGTTGGTGTTGGTGTTGGGGTGTTGGTGTTGGTGTTGGTGTTGGTGTTGGTGTTGGTGTTGGTGTTGGTGTTGGTGTTGGTGTTGGTGTTGGTGTTGGTGTTGGTGTTGGTGTTGGTGTTGGTGTTGGTGTTGGTGTTGGTGTTGGTGTTGGTGTTGGTGTTGGTGTTGGTGTTGGTGTTGGTGTTGGTGTTGGTGTTGGTGTTGGTGTTGGTGTTGGTGTTGGTGTTGGTGTTGGTGTTGGTGTTGGTGTTGGTGTTGGTGTTGGTGTTGGTGTTGGTGTTGGTGTTGGTGTTGGTGTTGTGTTGGTGTTGGTGTTGGTGTTGGTGTTGGTGTTGGTGTTGGTGTTGGTGTTGGTGTTGGTGTTGGTGTTGGTGTTGGTGTTGGTGTTGGTGTTGGTGTTGGTGTTGGTGTTGGTGTTGGTGTTGGTGTTGGTGTTGGTGTTGGTGTTGGTGTTGGTGTTGGTGTTGGTGTTGGTGTTGGTGTTGGTGTTGGTGTTGGTGTTGGTGTTGGTGTTGGTGTTGGTGTTGGTGTTGGTGTTGGTGTTGGTGTTGGTGTTGGTGTTGGTGTTGGTGTTGGTGTTGGTGTTGGTGTTGGTGTTGGTGTTGGTGTTGGTGTTGGTGTTGGTGTTGGTGTTGGTGTTGGTGTTGGTGTTGGTGTTGGTGTTGGTGTTGGTGTTGGTGTTGGTGTTGGTGTTGGTGTTGGTGTTGGTGTTGGTGTTGGTGTTGGTGTTGGTGTTGGTGTTGGTGTTGGTGTTGGTGTTGGTGTTGGTGTTGGTGTTGGTGTTGGAGTTGGTGTTGGTGTTGGTGTTGGTGTTGGTGTTGGTGTTGGTGTTGGTGTTGGTGTTGGTGTTGGTGTTGGTGTTGGTGTTGGTGTTGGTGTTGGTGTTGGTGTTGGTGTTGGTGTTGGTGTTGGTGTTGGTGTTGGTGTTGGTGTGGGTGTGGGTGTTGGTGTTGGTGTTGGTGTTGGTGTTGGTGTTGGTGTTGGTGTTGGTGTTGGTGTTGTGTTGGTGTTGGTGTTGGTGTTGGTGTTGGTGTTGGTGTTGGTGTTGGTGTTGGTGTTGGTGTTGGTGTTGGTGTTGGTGTTGGTGTTGGTGTTGGTGTTGGTGTTGGTGTTGGTGTT